>JBBDHG010000085.1:1060000-1070000 GCA_037951165.1 Lophius americanus | reverse complement strand
AGGTATTCTCTGCAGTTATTTTAAGGAGTGGCGGGTTTTCTTCGAGGCACCAGACAAGCCCAAACTCATCTGTGTGCCGCCGGCTTCCCTCCGTAACGCTCCCCCTGCCCACGACTGTGTTTTTCCAGAGATCCCATGACTTTGTTTACTGATTTGTTTACTATCCGCACAGATAAACACCATCACCGGTAGGTCGGAGGAAGTGCGTTCGCCGCGATGCTCACAGCAATTAGAAGCTGTGAAGCCACGCCCTGAAAGGCTGCAAGGAGTTGGTCTCAGCTTTGAAGCTTTGAATGTGTGTTTTATGATAACTGTGTGTGCGTGAGTGTGTGTGTGTGTGTGTGTGTGAGTGTGTGTGTATCACTGAAGCAGCAGGAAGCCTGAGTTGTAGCCGTGTTTGTTTCTTTCAGCAGCACATAATGGCTGCCAGCCTGTTTTGTGTGTGTGTCTTCCAGGAGGTGGAGTTTGCTCTCCGGTTATATCCACACTGAGCGCTGAAGGCTGGAAAGTGGTGTAACAAGTTTTCCCCTCTTCCTCTTTTCTCTGCAGACCCATCATCATGCTGATTCTCCTCGGGGCTATCTTCGCCCTTCACATCGTCGGCATCATCCTCCTCCTGGTGGCCACTATTGACAATGTAAGTCCTTCAGTATTTGGAGTTTTCAGTTCCTCATACCTGTGATGAAGAGTCTGTCCCAAAGATCGTCTGTTTAGGCTTTCACCATCCAAAAAAAAAAACTGCTGCTTACCTCATCTTCATCCTTCATCTTCATCCTCACCCGTCGGCCCTCGGTGCATTTCTCTGTGCGTGAAGTTTCGCCGCCAGCTAGCTTTCAGTCGGACGCCGCATTCATACGCAAAATATTTGCGATTCCTCTACCGAATTCTTGCGTACCTGCGGGAGCTTGTGGAACAACCCGGTGACGGGCGGATGTACATTCCACCTCCCCCGTCACACATATGTGTCAGAAAAGACTCAAAGACTCAGGTGTTTTTACGGTCGCTGGTATTCATGGAAACCGACTCACGGCTCGATCATCTTTTTCTCTTCAGGCCTGGTGGGTGAATGCGTCGCTCTCCACCGACGTGTGGGCGAGCTGGATAAAAGAGAACGGCGTGTGGAACTACACAGACCTTCCCACCGGCTCACACTACCCACCAGGTGAGTCACACACATGATTCCTCACACAATACCTGCCACACAAACTCAATAACACACAAATAAAATCTTTCCCTCCACATGGAACGACTTCAGCATTCCAAACATTCCCCATGTTCCGCAACAGTGGCTGGAATATTCGCTCGTCATCAGAACCACTTAAAACCCGACTTTATTTTTTAAATTCTTCTCTAAAGAATTAAGTGTTCCTGCTCAAATGCTCTGCCAAACACGCGGCTCCGACCGCGTGTTCGGGTTTTCTGTCAAAAATCCCCGGCTCCTGATTGGTGGACCGTGGCTTTGTAGCGGGAGCCCGCCCATTTCGAGCCAGTGGGTTAAAACAGCGTGTTCTCGTTCTGGAGAAGAACTGGACATTAAAGGCCTTTCATCTAACAACCCTTTCTGACCAGAGCCTGATGTATTATGGAGGTCCAAAGACAAAGAGCTGTCACACATTCATGAAGCTACAAGCTCATTTTATTCTTCTGTCTCTCTGGACATCCTCCGAAAACGTTTCAACTCAACTTCAAGTAGTTGTGCAGCGAGACATCAAACAACACGACCAAATGGATCACTACACGAAAAGGAGGGGCAGTCACAAGCTGTTCTTATAAACTATTCCACCAAATATCTATTATATATAACAAAAATACAAAATATGCATACTGAAGCTAAAAACACCATAAAAATGTATAAAATACATATATTATTATTATTATATAAATAATAAAACAGTGTCCTTATATACAAATATATATTTAAATATATATATGTATAAACTGAAGATGATTTAAATTGTTTGTTTTTAATTTAAAAAAATAAAGTCACTGTTTTTATGTTCATATTTGAATTATGAATCCAAATATTTAATGATTTTAATTGTATGTAATTTGTTTGCATACAATGTACTAAATAAATGCATAAATGATTATATTACAAACCAATAAAAATTTGAATAAATAAATGAAATGATAATAAAACACAGTGGTTGATCTGTTTGAATACATAGTTGTATGGGGGGGGGGGGGCATTATTGTTTTTTTTTATACACTTCAAAGATTTGAAAAATGTTACCGATACATTTTTAGAGGCTGCAAAAAACAAGGTTCTGTTTTTTTTAATATTTACATTTGTGTAAAAAAAAAATATTTAGCCAAAATACCGATATCATGATTCAAAAAATAATAGCACCAATGCTTGAATTCAGGTATTAGATTGGATTTATTTCTGACATATTTATATATGAACAAAAAAAACAAAGTTCATATATACATATACACATAAATACATGGAAAAACAAACTCATATAGATTTTTACGTATCAAATATAGTTTGATTATATCCTAGAGGGTGAATTTCGTGAATCACTCTGAAGGGAACCTCTTCAGGGAATGAAGCGTTGGGGAAGTTTGAATCACAGCAGCGTTTCTCGCCGCAGCCGCGTTGCTTCCCGGGTGTGAGATCAGATTTAAACGCGTATCCCTCTCTCTGGCTCCCCCTGCAGATTACCTCCAGGCGGTGCAGGCCAGCGCCGTTCTCGCCTGCATCTTCTCCATCCTGGGCATCTTTGTGTTTGTGGCTCAGCTCTTCACCCTCAGCAAAGGGCAGAGGTTCACCATCTCAGGCGTCTTCCAGTTCCTCGCCTGTGAGTATTCCCACTTCCTGTCTTCCTTCTTTTTTTTTTCCCTTTAAAGTTTCGTTCCTTCTCCCTTTCATTTCCTCTTCCTGTCCTCGTCGCCTGCCCTCACCAATGTCCCCGTCTCCGTCCCTCCAGGCCTGTGCATCATGATCGCGGCCTCCATCTACACGGACCGCTTCCACGGCGAAGGCTCAGACGGCTCCTACGGTCACTGCTACATCCTGGCGTGGATCTCCTTCGTCATCACATTGATCTCCTCCATCACTTACTTTGTGCTACGCAAAAAGACTGCGTGAGAAGGACACTAGCGCTAGCTCCGACCAGCCCAGAACCTCTGGCTGGACTTACCCTCTCAGCTTAAATCTGGTTACGTCACAGACGGGTGGGTTTTGGTATTTCCCTGTTTAGGACCTCAGGTTTGAGCTGCTGGCGTATCTTCAGCCACAGATGTAGTTGAAAACAGTTCTTCCTCTGAACGCCGCTCAGCTGAGTCTGCTGTCGGCGCTTCACGCTCTGTGGAGGCTTTGGGATATATCCAAAGTCAAAGGCAAACTCAGTCCACCACAGCTCAACGCAGAGTTGGGCCGGATTTTCTTTAGGGGCTTCTGAGGACGAAGAATATTCTTGTAATTAACTGAACAAAATGTTGCCTTGTTGCGTTTGAGACGATTTGCTAAATTAAGAGTCCTGGATTGTAACAGCAGCAGGTTGAGAAAACGTCAAATGTGGCCTTTTTTCGTTTTTAGATTTTTTGTAATGTATATTTACGTCTGGATATGAGTGTTGGATTAAAGGGGCGAGTTTTTAATTTGAGTTCCTTTGGGTTGTTTCTTTTTGTCATTT
Organism: Lophius americanus; assembly: GCA_037951165.1. Lineage (NCBI taxonomy): Eukaryota > Metazoa > Chordata > Actinopteri > Lophiiformes > Lophiidae > Lophius > Lophius americanus. Next base: position 1,066,359 of record JBBDHG010000085.1, on the reverse strand, counting down.
GAATTAGTTCCAGGATGTTTTTGTTTCTTATTTGAAACATTCTCGGCAAAGTCTTGCTGTTTTGAAGTCTTTAAGAATTTGTGATGTGTTCTAATGACGTGAAAGTCTCAAATCAATGGTTGGATGGCGGTGAGTGTTCTTTTCCGATCAGGGAGGCATCATGCGGGTTTTAAAAAAGTTGAAGTAGAACGCCGAATCATATTCTTCTAAAGTCTCACAAACACATTATTGTACTAACAGTTAAATAAAAGTATTTTAAGTAAGTCAGAGTAATGAACCTTTATTCATCAAACAGACTAATGTCCTTTAACGTTTACATTTGACATAATGACATAACTAATCAAGTATGATGTCATTCATCATTCCTTCACAAGCCTTCATGTATTTTCATGTTTGTCGGTCAGCTGGTTCTGATCCGGCAGCTACGATAGGTCCAGTTTGCTAGTGCAGTAGGGTTCCCTATATAGTCGTTCGTTTGTTCATTACTGTGTCAGAAAAGATGGAAAACATAAATCTGAGAAGACAAGAGGGAAACGGACCTCAGACGGGTAACTGTCGGGTCATTACAGGACACATACAGTATATATGTATACAGTATATATATATGTGTGTGTGTGTGTGTGTATATATATATATATATATATATATATATATATATATATATATATATATATATATATATATATATAGTATACATATATATATATATATATATATATATATATATATATGTGTGTGTGTGTGTATATGTCTGTATGTGACCCATCACCATCAGCATCTTCATCCATCACTGCGTTCTCACCCTCTCATCATCAGCCTCTGGAACAACGTCTGCTGCCGTCCAGGAAGTTTCTCTTTCAGGAAAATGTCTGATTATTGTAGAGAGACGATGTGGCAGAATGTCAGCAGCATGGTTTCAGAGTACAGAGTCCAGGAAGAGTTCTGTCCTCATCGTCACCTGTCCCCCTCTGACAGGGGGCTGCAACAAGAGTTCAAATCCACTTTGAAAACTTCCACAGCTCGTCTAGTCCTCAATTTAATGTCCTAACCGAGCAAACAGTTATTTTTAACATTACTTTGTTGCATATTCTATTTCTTCGGGGTCATTTATTAATTTAAAACTGTAAACACTCTTGATTAACCCTTAATTGACAAATCGTTCGGTCAAGCATGTTTTTAAAAAATAAAAAATAACCTGAGTTTTAAATAGTATTTAGTATTTCATGAATTATCTGAATTAGTTCAATCTGTTAAAATGTGTTTTTACAAAACTATTAGATCCTTATTGGACGTCTTTGGTTGTATCCAGTTACATTTTAAGTCCTCAAATCCTTAAATAAGCCAAAACTTGAATATTGAATAGAACTTTCTGAATAGCCATGTTTAATGCCTCTTCCTCAGTGGCCCCTTTGACCCTGGCGTCCCCCAGGGCTCCGTCCGTGGCCCCTTACCCTTTGGCATACACACACATGCTGATACTGGGTCATATTATAAACAGGTTCAGTCACGTGGTTCACATTTCCCAGAGAGCAACACAGACTCCAACAAACAGTTGAGCAGGACATTAAAGGGTTAAAACAGCTGCCTGAGAGTTAGGAGGAAGGACATGTCACATGACAGTAAACATCCACCGGTCCCAGCTGTTCAGACACGAGGTTCTGGTATCAAATCCAAACTTTGGATTTTTTTTGGATTTGGATTTGATTTAAAAAAAGAAGTTATCAGATAGAATATCAAATTAAATCAAATCTTGTTTTTGTGCTGTGTTCAGTTACATTTAGAGTAAAAACCCTTTGAAGCTGTTTTTATTGACATTTTGTGGTTCTAACAGTTCTGTGCTAGTGATTAAAACTATTTTCACCAATGAGGAGTCCTCTGCATTTAAACTCCGCCTCTTTATCTGAAACAAATGATAACGTTCACAACTGATGACCTCGATCCATCTATGCCTGTAGACATCAGGGGACCCTCACTTTTAAACCACATCAGGAGACCCTCACTCTTTAACCACATCAGGGGACCCTCACTCTTTAACCACATCAGGGGACCCTCACTCTTTAACTACATCAGGGGACCCTCACTCTTAAACCACATCAGGGTACCCTCACTCTTTAACTACATCAGGGGACCCTCACTCTTTAACCACATCAGGGGACCCTCACTCTTTAACTACATCAGGGGACCCTCACTCTTAAACCACATCAGGGTACCCTCCCACTTTAACAACATCAGAGGACCATCACTCTTAAACCACATCAGGGCACCCTCACTCTTAAACCACATCAGGGGACCCTCACTCTTTAACCACATCAGGGGACCCTCACTCTTAAACCATATCAGAGGACCCTCACTCTTAAACCACATCAGGGGACCCTCTCTCTTAAACCACATCAGGGGACCCTCACTCTTAAAACACATCTGGGGACCCTCACTCTTCAACCACATCAGGGGACCCTCTCTCTTAAACCACATCAGGGGACCCTCACTCTTTAACCACATCAGGGGACCCTCACTCTTAAACCACATCAGGGGACCCTCACTCTTAAACCACATCAGGGGACCCTCTCTCTTAAACCACATCAGGGGACCCTCACTCTTAAACCACATCAGGGGACCCTCACTCTTAAACCACATCAGGGGACCCTCTCTCTTAAACCACATCTGGGGACCCTCACTCTTAAACCACATCAGGGGACCCTCTCTCTTAAACCACATTAGGGGACCCTCACTCTTAAACCACATCAGGGGACCCTCACTCTTAAACCACATCAGGGGACCCTCTCTCTTAAACCACATCAGGGGACCCTCACTCATCAGCAATATTTTGCCAGATTTAGCTCCAAATGTTAAATGTAAACCTTAAATGTTGAACCTAAAACTTTAAAACTTTATCTTTTGATTGACGGTTCGACACTAAACCAAAGATGGGGAAAATGTCTCGTGATGCTTTCAGGTTCTTCGGGTAAACATGACGCAAGTTCACTTAAGCTTCTCAAACATGTAGGACAGAAGCGTCTGGTTTACTTAGATAAGCCCCGCCCCCTGTCTCTGACATCATTGCATGTTGCTTTTAACCCAGGAGCGTTTTTCGCTCTTCAGAACCTTATTTTAGTGGGTCAGGGTTGTTCCAAGTCAGGAAGTAGATCAGAAACCACATCGGTGCAAAAGAGGCATTAAATGTGTACAGAGGTGGTTTTCTTCATCCAGATTTTATTTTGGTACTTCAGCTGATGTCAGTTTAAATTTGCATATTTTGGAGACATTTAGGTCCAACATTTAGATTCAGGGTTTAATGTTTGGATCTAAACGTGAAAAGGTCCAAATATATTCTCCCTCTCCAAACAGGAAGCAGCCCCTCCAGCCTGGATGTGTCCTCTCAAAGCGGGCTGTAGTCCTCCTTGGCGTCAGAATCCTGCTCCTGGTGTCCCGGCAGGGTCATGTGGACAGACGGGTCGGGCGATGGAGACAGAGAGGTGAGGGAGAGGTGGTGGGAGGGGGATCCAGGAGCGGGGTGGGAGGGAGGAGGAGGAAAGGAGTCAGAGTGATGGAGAGGCAGGCAGTGGGAGTCTGTGAGCCTCGGGGCGGAGGCAGGTGATGCTGTGGGTGGGGGCTCGTAGTAAGGAGACAAGTGGGAGATTCGAGGGGGCGACGGGGGGCGGGTCTGGGTCAATGCCGGGTTCTCGGGGGTGTAGTAAGGAACCGGCGGCAGGAGGCCCATGAAGTTAAAGCTGCAGGGGTTGAGGCTGGAGTTTCTTCTGGGTCCCACCATCAGAACCTTCTTGGTGTAGTTGTTGAGGGTGGAGACGCCCGCAGACATGCAGACGGTGAAGGCAAACCACGCCACGCTGATGGAGACAGACAGGAAGAGACAGGAAGGATTCTGGATGTTCTGGGTCCATTTGGACTTCAAACAAAGTGAACTTTTTACAGAACAAAAAACTGAAAACAGATGGACCTCAATGACCTTCTTCCTCATCTGTGACATAGTGTGCTACTGGTGAGACCTCGGAACCAACTTCCTGCTTCTGAAGGTCGTCCACCTTCTGTGAGGATGTGGTTGAACAGAACCGATAGTTGTCAGGTCTGTTTGGGTCTAAACCAGCCGGAACCAGTTCTTCTTCAACCAGGTCTCAGGTTGCTTTTGTTTCATTTTAAACCTCCTTTGAAGATCTGGCACAAGTGGCAATCAAGAACTCAAAAACTTTTCATGGATCATTGTCAAATTCCTCCCCAGATAGACCTCAGTGTGAGGAAGAGCTGGATCGATTTTTGGAAAGGTGGGTTGCACATCTTTAACACTAGGGGGAGCTTTATCTCCAAAATTTGATGGGCCATCATTTTTAAAACTTCTGATTTATTCCCTCGTTGGTGCAAATGAATCGAGGAGATCTATTTTACTCTAAAAGTTCATATTTCCGTCCCTAGAGGGAGCTATTTTTATGGAAAAACACCGTTTTTCGGACAGAACGTCCTAACCGTTGGTCCGATTGAGCCCAAACTTGCTGCATATGAATGGATTGGAGGAGATCTATCTTCTGCTCTAATGGGGATGAAGATGGGGGATTTTTTATTATTATTATGTAAATACAGTTTTTTGGACATAAAATCACATTTAATTGGAGATTGAAGTTCAATCAGGGGGATTGTTGGTGCAGTGCAGGGGATTGGGGACTTTTGGGGACATACCCTTGCCGTGGGTGTGTGGGTATTGACCTTTTCCACACATTTAATAAGGTGTTTATACATAATACTGTATAAAAACAAGGAAACGTCTTCTTTGTATTAAATGGTGTAACTGGTTCAGGTGTGTTAGTGTCTGATTTTAACGAACTGTCTGTTTTTTTCCTCTTTTATCTTTATATAAGACTCTTTTGGAACCTTTCCCCAATAATCTGATTAGTTTGTTTTAAGAAGACAGCGGTGATTGAGACAGAGGTTTGTAATCTGCCCATCTGCTTCTGGCTGCAGCAGCGAGGATCATTCCCTGCAGCTCCTCTTCTGAGCCTTCATCCCCGCTGTGGGAGGAGCATGCAGACTAACCCCAGCTGACTGGGAGAGGCGAGATGATCCGGCAGGAGAAGCTGAAGGAGAACTTCCCTGTGAATCTCGGGGCCCACAAACATTACAATTCAGAAAAGATGCGAGGTCAGGCGAGGACTTGCTTTGCATGACCGATATCTTCCCTCCATGTGTGAGGAGTCTGACAGCGAGCCGCGAGGCCGCAAGCCCAGATCCTGGAACGGAACCGTGGCGGTCAGGTACCACATGTGTGATCCTAGTGTTTGACAGTGAACTCACTAGAAAGCCCAGGAGTAGCCATAGCTGTGCGGCTTGAAGTCCTCCGGACCCATGGAGACCGTGCTCTGAAACACCTGCATGAACATCATGTGACCCACCATCCCCAGCAGACCTTTGAGGACAGCAGAGAACAATTACACACCAGCTGATGCTTCAGCCCAGTGCATGCTGGTTCATGAGCGTCCGTACCTCCCAGGACCGTGAAGACGGCGGCGAAGGCGTTGAGCAGCTGGCCCCAGCGTTGCGTGGAGGGAAACCAGGCCCGGATGCAGAGCTGCACGGAGAGGAGCAGGCAGCTGATGAGCAGCAGACCCACGTAGAGGAGCTCCAGCGACAGAGACAGCCACATCATCGCTGAGGAGAGGAGAGGAGAGGAGAGGAGAAGGGAGGAGAGGAGAGGAGAGGAGAGGAGAGGAGAGGAGAGGAGAGGAGAGGAGAGGAGAGGAGAGGAGGCTGAGACCAGAGGTCCACAGGAAAAAACCAGAGCGATGAATGGGTTTACCTTTCTCAGAGGCAGGAGTCAGCGTGTGAAACCCTCGACACTTCTCCTCTAGAGACAAACAGAAACTGGTGATCAGTCACAACATCTTCTCTTTGCATGAGCAGGAATGTTTTTAGTTCACGCCTGAGTGACTTTTCTCCGTTTCTTCTCGACACATGAAAACATCCCCATTCAAAAATAAGATGAAAATACTTGAAACACGGTTTTATCTTCTTCTTCTTTGTCTACCTCTTCTTCAGGATAATCCCTTTCGGGGGTCTCCACACCTGTTTCCATTTCCCTCTGTCCTCTGTACCTCCCTTGTCACAGCAACCAACTGCATGTCCTCTCTCACCCCATCCAAAAACCTCCTCAGTCCCGCGGTCCCTCCTCCACCTTACTGCCCACCTCAGCGCTCTCATACATATCCTGTACCACTCTAACATACTTCTCTGTCACTACATGCAAATACAAGAAGTTTAAATTAGCTTGGAAGAATAAGATGGGATATTTAGATATAGTAGATCTAAATAATCTCATTTTGAACTATTTTTCACTGATATTAGGATGTTTTGTGTCC
>JBBDHG010000085.1:1017500-1055000 GCA_037951165.1 Lophius americanus | reverse complement strand
GAGCAGAAGGATTTTGAATTCGATTCTGGATTTTACTGGGAGCCAATGAAAGGAAGTTAATACAGGAGAGATATGTTCTCTTAACCTGGTTCTGGTTCTGGTCAGCACACATGCAGCAGCATTCTGGATCAGCTGGAGGGGTTCACAGACTTACTGGGACTACCTGCTAGTAGGGCATTACAGTAATCCAGCCTGGAAGTAACAAATGCATGAACTAACTTTTCTGCATCTTTTTGTGACAGAATGTGTCGTATTATAGAAATATTACGCAGATGAAAAAAGGCAGTCCTAGAAATCTGTTTTATGTGGGGGTCAAAGGTCATATCCTGATCAAAGATAACTCCCAGGTTCCTCACAGTGGTGCTGGAGGACAAGGTCATACCATCCAGAGTAGATATATCATCAGATAAATTGTTTCCAAGTTGTTTGGGTCCCAACACAATAACTTCAGTTTTATCTGAATTTAATTGTAAAAAGTTGCAGGTCATCCAGGTCTTAATGTCTTTGAGACACGCCTCTAAATTGGATAAGTGACTAGATTCAACTGGTTTCATTGATAAGTACAATTGTGTGTCATCAGCATAACAGTGAAAGTTTATGGAGTGTTTCCTGATAATGTTGCCTAAAGTGAGCAAATATATTGTGAATAATATTGGCCCAAGCACAGATCCCTGGGGAACTCCGTTGGTAACTTTACTATGCATGGAGGATTCATTGTTAACAGATACATACTGAGATCTGCCACATAAAATATGACTTAAACCAGTTTAATGCAGTATCTTTGATGCCAATTAGGTGTTCAAGTCTTTGTATAACAATGTGGTGGTCAATAGTATCAAATGCAGAACTAAGTTCCAACAAGACCAGAACAGACACCAGTCCCTCATCAGACGCCATTATAAGGTCCTTCGTAACTTTGACCAATGCTGTTTCTGTACTATGGTGAACTCTAAAACCTGATTGGAAATCCTCAAATAAACTATTCTTACACAGAAAATCACACAATTGTTTGGCCACCACTTTCTCTAAGATTTTAGAGAGGAAGGGGAAGTTAGATATCGGCCTGCAGTTTGCTAAAGCCTCTGGAACAAGAGTCGGCTTTTTAAGCAGCGGTTTGATTATAGCTATTTTATATGGTACGTAGCCTGAATTTAACGATAGATTGATGATTTCTAATAGACAGTTGCTGACTACGGGTAAACTTTCTTTAAGTAGACTAGTTGGGATGGGGTCTAGGAGTCAGGTTCTAGTTGGGATAGGGTCTAGGAGTCAGGTTCTAGTTGGGATAGGGTCTAGGAGACAGGTTGTTGTTTTGGATAAGGAAATAAGGGAAGTTAATTGTTTCAGATCAATGGGAATAAAGGGGCCTAGATCTGCTCCAGGTCTATCTGTTGTTTCCAAGAACATAGTCCTGGGGTGTAAACTTGAGCCAATTGAAGGCAGAAGGTTGTGGATCTTGTCCCTAATACTTATAATTTTGTCATTAAAGAAACTCATGAAGTCATCGCTACTAAGGGTTTTAGGAATACGGGGCTCCATAGAACTCTGACTGTCAGTCAGCCTGGCTACAGTGCTGAACAAAAACCTGGGGTTGTTTTTATTTTCCTCTATCAGTGCAGAGTAACGGGCCGCTCTGGCGCTGCGGATGGCTCTCTTATATTTTTTAATGCTATCTTGCCAGGCTAATCGGGACTCAACAAGTTTGGTGTGTCGCCATTTTCTTTCTAGCTTATGAGTTGTTTGTTTGAGGTTTGGAGTCAGGTTGTTAAACCATGGAGCTGCTCTCCTCTGTTTCACACTCTTCTTTTTTTAGGGGGGCGATAGTGTCCAGAGTTAATCTCAGTGAGCTTGCAGCCCTATCGACGAAATAATCAATTTGCCCAGGACTGACGCTAGAGTGAGATTCTTTTAAGTTGAGACATGCAACTGAATTCAGGGCTGATAGAATAGATTCTTTAAATTTTATTACAGCTTCTTCAGATATATTTCTAGTGTAGAAAGACCGGCTACACACGGAGCTGTGAAAAAGTAATGGAACCCCCACATGGTTTCTTCTCTTCTAGTGAGCGCCTCAGACTGAACTCTGTCGACTCTTCAGACAAACCTCGGCCGTTACTGTCGTCCCCCGACAGCAAGGATCCATGCCCAAAAAACCCCAGTCTCCTGCATTCTACATGAAATCCCCCTGATGGAACTAATCAAATTATCTGTGACTCATAAATAACCTCAAACAGTCCACAGTGACTCAACCTGACTATTTCTGTGAAGTCAGCAGTCTGCTCTAGGATCACAGCCCATATGATGAAGATTAATACAGTTAACTAGTTTTACTGAGCTCAGGAATAAAACAAGACAGATTTCCATGAGTGAATTCATAGGAGTTTAATTTAGACACAGATGACAAACTTTGTTTTCCACTTAAAGTTTCTCCTAATGGGTAAAATATGAACTATTATAGTGAGATTATTGAATACAGGACAGATCTCCTTTGTAGATTCATATGAGCCAATTTGGTCATAATTAGATTTATGGTTTGGATGGAACCTTCAACAAAACTGTGTTTTTTGTGTGTGCAAAGAACAAAAATCCCCCCTAATGTGTTAAATGTAAACAGTTAGAGTAAAATATGACAAAAACAAGTTAGATCTCCTAGAGGCGGTTCATATGAGGTCAATATGGACCAATTCAGTCCAAAACTAACTACCTATCTATCGTGCATATATCATATTTTACAGTAAAATATGATATATGCAAGATAGATGGGTAAAAGGATTTCTTTTTGTGTTTAATAATATAAATAAATGTTAATAATTTTATCTTTCACTTTATTCATTTGCACCTAATTTGGACTAAATCCGACCAACGGTGGACAAAATATAGCTTGAAAGGTTTTGGAGATAAAGTTTCAAATAGTATCAGAAATATACAACCAACCTTTCCCAAAATCACTCCAGTTGTTCCTCACACGAAGGCCTATGAGGCTAAAGAAATTGAAAATGATTTATGAAATAGCTTTTGAGTTATCGCTTTAATAAGAAGGTATTTGCTGCGTCCACGAGGATTCCATCATATCCCTGACCTTTTGGGGATATGATTTAGATAAAACAAAAGTTATTAACTAATTATTAACATTTCATTTATGCCACAATAGTTCTCTAATACCCACTGGGCCTTGGTGCAAAACTATGTGCCTCCTTAGAAACTAAATGAATAAATCTACCTGACTGGTTGTTAATCCAGTTTGCCCAGAGTCTGTTTCAAAGACACTGGACAGAAATAGCACCCATGGGAGAATGGCGAGGTAGAAGCCACTGCTAACACACCACCCTATGCCCCTAACTATAGTATGAACAAGAAAAAGCACTGAGGATCAAAGGAATCAAAGGCAGCAATAATGGACTGAGCCCCCAGCTCCACCCCCAGAGGAACATAAAGGCAATAAAAGTTATCCGTAATGGACTGAGCCCCCAGCTCCACCCCCAGAGGAACATCAAAGCAATAAAAGTTATCCATAATGGACTGAGACCCAAGCTCCACCCCCAAAGGAACATCAAAGCAATACAATATATCCATCAACAAAGGACCATCAAAGGAACAAAAGCAGCAATAGCCACATTGTGACATCACTACTCCAAATGACTTATTTTATTTTATTTCAAATGCTGCAAAAGACACGTCACCGAGATCGTATCGCTACTAGGATATGCCTAAACCTACCTCTGGGTAAAATCACACGAACATCTGTCCACAAACAAACAAACAAACAAACTAACTAACTAACTAACTTACTGACAAATATTGAAAACATTAAACATAACCTCCTCCCTTGTCGGAAGTAATAAACCAGAGTAGCGAAAGGAATAAAGAATAAATAAGATGAACCACAAGCAGCCGTCTGACTTTCAGGTCAGTGTATTTATGAAACAGGAGAAGGAAAGAACAGTCTGCACACCTTTGTCCCACTGCTGGATGAAGATGTCCATCTTCAAGTTTCACCAGAACCTCATCCTCTCCATGATGAAGACGTCCACTGTCACATCTCTAAGAGAAGGTTCTCTCAGACTCCTTGTCAGTGAGGATTCAGTGAGGAGTCAGTTCTACTCAGTTCGGTTCCACTGCCCAACACTTTCTCGCGGGATTACAGAGGGATCGCACCAAAACCTCAAATCTCTAATTTTACAGTGCAGTGTTTTTTTTTAAACTCTGAGATTAAAGTCAGAATTCTGGTGTTCAAAGTCAGAATTCCAATTTTAAAGTCAGAATTTTGGTGTGTAACGTCATAATCACGAGTTCAAATTCAGAATTATGAGTTTGAAGTCTGAATTCTGAATTTAAAGTCACAATGCAGAGATTAAAGTCAGAATTCTGATTTCTAAAGTCAAAATTATGAGTTTAAAGTCTGAATTCTTGATTTGAAGTCAGGATTATGGAGTTTAAAGTCAGAATTCTGGAGACTTGAAAACTTTGTCCTCATCCAAACTCAGAGTCATTAGTTTTTAGTGACGTTGTTTTCTATGTGGTTCATAATTTGTAGGTTCTGTGTGACGGTTTTAGATCAGATCAGGGAGGATTCTTCTTCTTCTTCTAGATGTGTGTGTGTAACACGGTAATCCACATTAAGGACGGAGACCCTCTGTAGGTCTCAGAGATATAAGGAAGATCATTCTCTCCCAGCAGGTGGAATCTCTGCTTTATCGGAAGAACCATCAGATGTTTTCAGGAGTATGGTGAGAAGTGATAAATGTGTTTTCTACTTCTACTTTTACAATAATAAGAGTTTTGTTCTGGTCTCTGACTATAACCAGTAAACAAATCAGTTCCTGAGGCTCTGGGATTCCACCAATTATCTACACATGGAGATGATTTGGAACAACACCGACCGTCCAGAATTCCTCTGAAGGCTCATTCAGGATGTCAGAAAAGATCCAAAGACAACTTCCAATGAGCTGCAGGCATGACCCCCCTCAGTAAAGGTCAGAGGTCATAAGCTTTACTGTTCCAAAAAGACTGCCAGAGGAACTTTAAGGCTTTGCTGAAGTTTACCGCTTCTGGGAGAACCTTCTATGGACGGATCAGTCGAAACCTGAAGTTCCCGTTCCATCTGGGATTAACCAAACACAGCATTCCACAAAGAGACCGTTCTGCCCCCGGACAAACCCGGAGGAGGCGGCGTAACGGGATGCTTTGCTGCTTCTGGTCCAGGAAAATATGAATTCTGCTCTCTGACAGAAAACTCTGGGGAGAATGTCAGGACATGGGTCCGGGAGTTGGGGCTCAAACACAAGAAGCAGAAGGAAGGTCGTCCGCCTCTGAGTGACTCTAAAACAATAGAATTGGAATTGTGGAGTTCCTCTAAAGCTGGAAAAGTGATTTCAGCATTAGAAAACACATTTTCGTCAAGTGCAGTTATCATTTCAAACGTTTTGTGTTTGAAGATCTGACTCACTCTAAAATCTGTCATTATTCAGTTTGTCAAAGTAACGCCTCAATGTTGATTAGTTATAGGAAAAAATAATGCGCTGTGATGTCATAGATCAGTGACCTCATCACGTCCACAGTCAATCAAACATGATGGCTGCAGATGACACAAATTTTTGTTCTCCGATCCAGCTTGCCTCTTCGGTGCTGGAACACACCTGAGCATCAGAACCAGGCCGAACATGCAGGTGGAGGTGAGCGAGACAGAGTCAGAGACGCAGACGGAGATCAATGAGGATGACATCATAATATTATCATTTGTCTTTGCTCAGAATCAGTCACAAAAACAACGTCTTTATTATGAGGTCTTATGATTATTATAACTATTACCATTTTCTTTCTTTATTTTTCCGTTAAAGCCAGAATGTCGAAAGAACGGTGAAATAAAGTTCTGAATGTTCTCTGAATGACCTTGAGGGTTTATGACGCCTACCTCTTCACTGATTTACAATCAGAATAAAAAAACACATCTGAATTATAACAACGGCCTTGATGATTAGTTCCAAACAAATGTCGTCATACAATTCAGCTGCTGGGTTTTAGGTCAGTGGGGTCAGTTAGCGCGTCTCTGACCATCCCACCGAACTTTAGTGGGTTAAAAGTTCTGTTGAAGCCTTAACTGAGCCGAACACATCTGACAACTGGACCCCTCACCAACCGGTCCACAGACAGGAAACTGCTGTTCCCCTCTGAGGGCTGATGGTCTATTAGGATGAATGAATGAACATGGTCACCACATGAATGAACGAATGACTGAATGAATGCTGAGTGGTGCTGTAAACCCTTGACCACCACCTCTTCACTGGACCAGCACCACACAGGTGTCCGGTTCAGACCATCCCCGCACGACCTCCCACGCACAGGCCGATCTGGTCGGAGATGTTCCGCATCAGCTGATACAGAAACTTTACCCTTATAGAGTTAAAGAAGAATTCACGGTTGTGTTGAGGACCTAAAGCTAGGATCCAATTACAGCTGATTCTGTTCGGCTTCACGTTCTCTTCAAAGTCTAAACAAAAACGAATGACAACGTTGTTTTTCTTACACTGGAAACACTCATGTAAAGTGTTGACGGTTTAAGAGTCGTATTACGGAGTCAAGCAGGGACTGTTGATGTTTGGTGCAGTGACATCATGTGGAAAGAAACGACCTCAGTGGCGCCCGGCCCGCTCCGACAGCCGTCTGTTCTGAAGGGTCCCTCTGGTGCGTTGTGTTTGTTGTAAAGCACTTTGTGCTGTTGATGCAAGCATATACAAATAAACCATTTCATTATTTACATTTCATGCTGAAAGCTGTGTGCTGTTTGTCTGGACCTCTTTATAATCTGACCCAGTTGAAGCATGTGTATGCTAAAGAGTAAGGTGCCGATGACGGGGCCCTGGGGCACACCACAGGTCAAAGGGGCCATCGAAGGAGGGCCATGGCTATTGTCAAAGTCCTATATGATAAGAATTTTTTTTTGCCGTATTTATTAATCACATGAGGCCTCACTAAATAAAAGTATATAACTTTATAAAAAACAAAAAAGTCTAAAAAGGGTCAAAGATCTTTTTCTAAAAACAGGATTTACCAAAAAGTTGAGCTTAATTCAATAAAACAGCTTCTTCTTTTTTTACGCTTTACAAACATGCTTGGACAACCAATTAATGGTTTTATGGTAACTGTAGAATATCCAAGATAGTAGATCAATAGATATCCCAAAGAAATAAAAATATGCAAAGAAATAACTTTTCCATAGTTTTTTTCTTGGTGAGAACATTAAAGGGTTCATTTTAACAATTTTAACCAGTTTTGTATTTTAACCACATGAACTTTCATGTAATTCAACAATTCCTTCATTGCCTCGCCACATGTTCTGACACTTTAACCCGTCCACTACGTTGAGTTAACAGCTTGAGTTATTTACTTCTATGATCAACCCTCTGGAGCCAGAGGTCACACCAGAGGTCACACCACAGGTCAGACTGGCCAGATTGAGTTCAGCACATTTAAGTAATGAAATAACGGTCCGGTCAAAGAGGTGATGTTGTTCTGAATAGAAAGCCCGCATTAACATAATTTCATGTAAACTGATAAAGTCTCGGGGTTCCTGCTGCCTTAACCTCCATCTCCTGAGGGTGACCATGAACTTCAGCGCTTCTGTTGACTATATTTTCAACTAACTCTGCCCTGCAGCCATTCAAGTTGTTTGAGATGGATCGTGTGTTCTGATACCTTCCCATCAGAACAATTCATATTATCAGCATTTTGTTCCACAGTAGCTCTTCTGCTGATCAGACTGAGAACCCGTCCTCTCCACATGCATCGACGAGCGATGGGTGACTATCATCCTGTCGCCGGTTCTCCAGTTGTCCATCCCCACGTCGCTTTTTGTAGGAACCAAGCCTGCAATTCTAGAGATGTTCTGACCCAATCATCTAGCCGTCAGAAATTTACCCTCCTCGGTATCTCAGATGCCTTCACTCGTCCAAATGTTCCCTTGCTGCCTAGTTATTCCCGCCCACTGACAGGTGCCATGGTAACGAGTTATTCTGACGTCGCCTGTACGTGGTTCTAATGTTATGGCTGGCTGGTATATATAGATACAATCTTATCGGCGTTAATCTTTCACGGTCTGCGTCATGACTCCATTTTCACATCTGCTGAATCCTGGTCCTGAAAAGTTTCGTTGTGAAGCAGCTCCAGTTCCTGCAGGTCCAACTGGACCACATCGTCTTATTCTGACAGAGAAACGGGATCGGGTAGAAGGTTCTGCAGTCTCTGGACTCCAGGAGGCCATCAGAACCAATGACTGTCAGGGATCCAGAATGGGGTTATTTGCTCCCCTCAAACAGAGATCAGAGGAAGAAGAAGGAAGAATAGAGGAGGAAGGGTTGAGAGAAGGAGATGATGACGAGTGTAAACATGGAGGGAAGGAGACTCAGAGGAGACAAGAGCTGGTTTGAGGAGGAGAAAAAGGATGAATATGAGGAGCATGTGTTGAGGAGGATCCTTCTCCTGGTGTAAGAAGAGGGGAAGACCGGGAGGCAGTTTCTGAAGTGTATTCATTATTCATATACATATTGACAAGTTTCTAATACAGCATGTTTCTGATAGTGTAAATGTCTTCTCAGCTCCATTTTTTTTTTACAAGAATAACAATAAAAAATGATAAAGACAACACCATGACTCACTTTATGACATTTTATGGCAACGTTTCTTTGAATGGATTTTGCATCTCCCGATCGAAGCGCTGCTGAGTCACTGAAGAAGGAAACCATTCAGAAGGACTTGGTAAGGCTCGCTCCTCGTTCTCCTGTCGCCTCCATCGGACGCCCCCGCCAGCAGCGTGAGCGACGTTTACTCGCTCTCCCAGGAAAGCTAACCTCCTGTGCGGAGCGTGCTACGCCCCGGTGGAACCACTGCAGCTTCCTGTCCATCAGCTGTTTTCCCTCCGCAGAGTCAAAGATGGCGGACACACACTAATCCCTCCTCTTATAAAGCTCCAGCCCTCTCTCTACGCGTCATCAACATTTGCACTTGAAAAATACGTTTGTGTCCATCTGGTTTCTCAGGAATAGTCTCTGTACCGTAAAAACCCCCAATGATGAAAAATAAGAACACTTTTCAAACGGACCAGAATGGAGTCGGACCCTTCTCGGTTTCTCCCAGGCACTCGCTGCTCGTTGACACGCGGGACTTTTGAAAGGCAACAGATGTCCGTTCTGCAAGGCAACAATGTCTTTGTGGCAAACTCGACCCTGACATTCCAGACGCCGCTCCGGCTCCTCCGCCTCCAGGAATGAAGAAAAAGAAATCCCATTGACGTGTCGACTGAATACAATGTGCGATACATCCATTTTGTTTTTCGTGAGTAAATATCGGCGAGGATACAAAATAATAATGAGGAGTAAAATAAGAATTGCAATCATCCTGATATAAGATAAGATGCTACGTGTGAGAGGGCAGAGAACATTTCCCTCCGTCTCTTGTCTGGGCTCCACTCCCAGCTTGCTCCCAATATGCTGCTTCAAAGCGACGCAAAGAAAAGAAAAGAGAAACAAACAAACAAAAGTGATAATAAGCGAGAGTGTAACGCGTTGAGGTCGTGGGATGAAAATCAAAGTGTTCCTGGAGAGGAAGTTTGTTTCTCAGAGTTCCTCCTTCAGTGTTCACTTCTCATCAGTTTTCTACTATGATCTTTGTTGTGGTTGATTTTTTTATTTTATTTTTAGCTCCCTTCCTCTATGTTGCATATCCATGGTTTTTTTTTTCTCTTTTTTCCTTTTTCTGCTTTTTGACTAAAGAGCGATGATTCTCGTAGAACGGCGGCGGTCTTTCCTCCATTGTCTTCAAAGTAAATATCGCAGATTTCCGTTGAGAAATTGTACATTCCCTTTTGTTGTCGTCGTCACAGATGCCAGTCCGGTCCGGTCACTTTGGGGGCTGCTTCACAAACGCGTCCAAACGAACCTGAGAGGGAGAACCCAGAACCCTGAGTTTAGAACCACCACCATTTACATGCAATACAGAGAAGTCTGGTCATCGTTACATCCTGGTTACTGACTACCGCCTGCTGGTGCCATGGCGCCTGCGATGTTTACAACGCCGTCATTTAATCAGACTTTTCCTCGTTGAAAGCCTGACTTTCACTGCTGCTACAGGAAATGAGGCCAGTTTGGTTTGTACCGGGTTTCAGGTATGAGGTAGGGTTAGGGTTAGGGTGAGCCCAGTGACACAGAGTGGGGGGAAATCTTCTGTATGACCGCTATGAGCTCCAACTCTGTCACACATGGGAGCTGGTACTGTGTCATAGGAACCGGTCGGATGAGGGGAAGGTCATATGGTTGTGAACCGGTTTGGGGTCGCTGGCTCAGAGTCTCTACTGGACAAGATGGGAGAACATCCCAACACATCTGACACCAGTCCACCACAGACGAACAGACCGTAAATAAAACGGTTCACATCGCCCCAGTCTACAACTACGTTTATCTCTACACTCTGTTTATGTTTTCATCTCATTCTTGTGTGTGCGCGTAATGAAACCTGGATGAATAAAATATTTCTTAGCAGAGAGGTTCTGTGACATCACCACTCAAAACAAACGCAAGTTCTATCGGTCTCCCCCCTTTTTTTTAGGGTTTGCCATAGCAGGTCGTCTCGTGCATTTTTATTTGGCATAGGTTTGGGGTTTTTTTATGTCAAAAGTCAGTGGTCACCTGTTGGTGGTCAGGTGACGTGGTCACCTGTCGGTAGTCACTTGTCAGTTGTCAGGTGTCGTGGTCACCTGTCGGTGGTCACCTATCAGTGGTCAGGTGTCGTGGTCACCTGTCGGTGGTCACTTGTCCTTGGTCAGGTGTTGTGGTCACCAGTCTTTGGTCACCAATCAGTGGTCATCTGTCAGCGGTCACCTGTCAGCGGTCACCAGTCAGCGGTCACCAGTCAGCGGTCACCTGTCAGCGGTCACCTGTCAGCGGTCACCTGTCAGTGGTCACCTGTCAGTGGTCACCTGTGCAGTAAAACGCTGCGGTCAGAAACTGTGACGAGTCACTGGAAATGTCCCAGGATCTGCAGCGGGCATGGGTTTTCCAAAGTTGGGATGAGGTTCTATCCGTTGTTAAATTGGAATATGAAAGACAGGATACTTAAGAAACCAGTTAATAACTGGGAAACTGTTGCGTATGTGGAAACAGGCATATGTTCTGTGAGAACAGAATGGACTGGACTGATAAACTCAGGCAGTGAAATGCAGGACAGTGGTGTGAGGATCCTGAGGAAGGCGTGAGAACGGGATTATTTTCTCAGCCGACACTTTAGAACCTGTCTGCAAAACCCCGGTTCCACCAAGAGAATCTTTTCCTTCCCAGATGAGCTTCCGTTCATCACTCCTCATGATCCTGTGCCTGTTTCTGTGCAGCTGGAATAATGTCTCCATCTTCTTTGCACAAAACCAAAAGCAGTCAAACACTGATTTTGGACACTGGTTACCAAGGTAACGGCTCGAGTTTGAAAGCTGAGTTCAGTACTGAGTAGGATGATTTCAAATAGACCACACATCCTCAGAAACACGGACAGACAGTGGACTTACATCCCCCAGACTCCTGCGTCTCTCCTTCTTCTCCTTCCTCTCAGCCTCTCTCCGACTGCTCCACGTAAACGGACTTGGCCGGGCGGATGCTCTGGATGAACTAAGAGGAGGAGAGCAGAGGAGCGTTGAGAACAGGAAACAACGCCAGGAGGGACAAAGTGGTCGGTCTCTAAAATAAGGTCAGCACAATCTCCCCTCACGACGCACTAGGTTCTAACTTCTGTCCAGGTAGTTTATGTCAGATTTATTATCAAACACGTCAGCTGCTCCTCCAAACCACCGTTTTCATTACAACTACCTTGAATAAGACAAGATTGTCAGAGCAGACTAAAAAATCCGCTAGATAAAAAAACCAAGGGAAATAATGAGCTGATGTTGGCAGCTGGACGCTGAGATGATGAGGGCCTCGTCTTCACCGGCAGTCCATCAGGGGGAAACAATTCTCTTCTGCTCGGACTGCTCAGCTTAATCTGTCTTAGAAAATTATGATTTGAGCATTTGTTAAAATTAGGCTGCGCGGAGCTCCAATTAATAAAATATTGACTAAAAAAAAGAGAAAAGGTTCAAATATAAAATTAAACTGAGAGCCAAGGGTATCTTCACAGCTGAAACTTTGAACAAACGCTGTAAACGGTGATTGGCTTAGTTTCAAATCCCAATAAAGAGCCTGGATTCAGCCTTTCTGAACCTGAAAGTAACACTGGAACCAAAAGTCCTGGAAACCACATGAGAACCACCCCGTCCCTCTTTTACCTTGTGCTTCGGACACCGCAGAGAGAAGTTGTCTTCATTCAGAGAGCAATCTGGAGGTAGGATGGAGAACATCAGGATTGAGCAGGGACTGGCACATACAGAGCTCTTACAGAAAAATGTAATATTTCCGATCTCAAGCCTGCACAAATGTTCACTGAGTGTAAAACATGCACTCACCTGCTTCAATGGCACACAGGTAGTGGTAGCGAAGTGTACAGCCTTTACTGTAGCAGCCCAGGGTTGATCCAATCAACTCACAGTATGAGCAGCACTGAGCAGAGACAGAGATGAAGGTCAGAATCAATCATCAAGGGTAGTTAGTAATCAATACAAACACTGGAACAAAATATTGAAAATAATCAATAAACAGATAAATGTATCAGACAGGTATCCCAGAGCCTTTGTTCTATATTATTTCCTCATTCCCAGTGGAAGAGCTGAACCCTTCACATGTTTATCAGTTACCATTGTAATTCACAAACTTGCTTTTACGGCAACACCAATCTACAGCAGGAATAAATGTACAAACACTCGACATCCAAAAATAAACACAGAGGTACTCACTGTCTCTCTGGCACCATCTAGTGCCTCCTGCAGGCCATACAGTCTCCCATTGACCAGGTACACTCCACTGGTCCACACCATACATCCTTCATGTACCCACAACTCCTCTGGGTCTATGGGCATCTGAGGCAGCTGGGCGAGTTGTGCCAAGGGTCCCAGGGAGTCCAAGGCAGGTGGAGGGGGCTGGAAGGGCAGAGATGCCTTACTATTGGATGGCACCATCCTGTTGGAGCCCTCACTAGATTTGTGCCTGCGTTTGAATCGTGGATGTGAGGTCAGCTTTCTGTGCTGAGGCCGTTGTTGAGCTTCTTCTGGTGGCTGTGGCAGACTCGGGGTCTGTTGCTGTTCAAACTCAAGGTCTGGCTCCGTCTTGAGTTCAGGCATCAGTCGGGTATCTAGATTCATGTCCCATGTGAGAGATGTGGTTTTACTGATGGTTTGGGAGGAGGACGAGGAGCAGGGGGTGTTACGGAGCACGCCAGCCATGTCCAACATGGATTCCTCTCCACCAGTGGAGGCAGCTCTGAATATGGGGTTAAAAGATGCAGGGTTCGACTGTAGGCTGATGGTGAAGTCACTCTCAGCTGGGGGCTTTGAAAACAAAGCATCTGGCGTTTGTGTCTGGTTGATGTTGCTCATAGCAGTTGAGCTTATTTCTGAATTTGGTCCTGTTTTGTTGGTGCCTGTAGCTGCTTGACATTGTCGGACCTGAGGCTGATTCTTGGGAAGCTTTGCAGCGTACTCAGCCGGATAGAAAGGCCCATAGAGATCTCCGAGATGTTTGTAATTTGCCCATTTTTGACACAGACAGCAAAGCAGGCGGCCGGAATGATTGGTCTCTGTAATCACAGGGCCTGCAACAACATGGCCAGATGAAGGAATGGCTTTTCCTGACGGGAGTGCAGTTTCCACTTCGTCCGTCTCTTGTTTCTCTGATTCTCTGTCTCTCCGAGATAACTGAGAGGAGAGAGCCGAGGTCAGAAGAGAATCAATCCCACCGC
This sequence comes from Lophius americanus, assembly GCA_037951165.1. Taxonomy (NCBI): domain Eukaryota; kingdom Metazoa; phylum Chordata; class Actinopteri; order Lophiiformes; family Lophiidae; genus Lophius; species Lophius americanus. The sequence goes on along the minus strand of JBBDHG010000085.1, from coordinate 1,041,137 downwards.
CAACTGCTTTCCCTCCAACTGCACTACGCTCTCCTTTCATCTTGTCCTCCTCAGCATTTACAATGGTGCAAACTGCTCCGATCTCTGGCACTTTGTTCTCCACATGTATGTGTGGAACAAACAGGCCCTTTCTATTTGGATCCACAAACACTCTATTTGTGCCGAGGCTCCCTCCTGCCCCTAAAGATATATCTGGGTCATCTTTGGACATTGCTGCTGCTGCTGCTGCTGCTGCTGCTCCTCTCCTCCTCCTCCTCTGTCTCCCTCTTGCTTCTAGTGAATCATCTTCATCTTTCACACCTCTGCGTCTTCTTCGCACAGGCTTAACTTCAATCTCTGGTTGTGTGTCCTCACTCTCCACGTCCATTTTTACCACCTGGGTTAAAATGGGTGGGGCAGTGAGGGGAGTGCATTTGTCATCTGTCGGGGGCAGCGCTGGAGGGTCTACTGTGCTGCTGTCAGTCTGGACAGGTGGTGGTGTTGTGGCAGCAGCTGTAGTTGAAGTGGCTGGGGTTGGAGGAGCGCTCAGACTTGTGCTCTGAGCCTGAGCTGGAGTCTGTCCCTGCGCCTGTGTTTGGGTTAGGCTCTGGGCCCGTTTTTGTTTATTCACACTGCCGACAGGCCTGCCCTTCTTCTTGCCGGATGGGAAATAGCCTTTAGGCACATTACTATCTTGATGCTTATCTTGTGGCGATAGACAGGACCTACCACTGGACATCTGATGCTGCCTGTTCAGCATGTGTCCTTGTGCCTGGTTATGGTGAGACGGGGTAGATCCGTAGTAATCACTGCCAGGGTAATCATCAAATCCAATGCCAGATTCTTGAAGTTTCTGTCGAAGAAGATTTGCAGCAGACTGTTCTCCTCTTCTTGTCTCGAGCTGCTGGTATGTGTTAGTGAAATGCTGAATGTCAGACAAGGCAGATGAAGATGGAGGCGGTGAGCCCTGAACTGGGCGAGGAAGAGGCGGAGGAGGGGGCAAAGGTCCCAGCAAAGTAAAATCCTCCTTGTCGCCAGATGCAGATGCCACAGTGGCTCCTAATCCAAAGTCAAAGTCTTGTTGTTTAAGGGCCTGGGACGTTAGATGAGGATCACATGGATAGGCAGACGGAGGTAAAGGCCCAGTCTCATCAACTCCTCTGAAGGGAATCATACCATTTAATGAATTACTTTCATCAATGTAACCATCATCCCCTCCTGTGACCCTGGGGAAATGTGATATGTCTTGGTCCTGTGAATCATTAAATGGAGGAACTTCTGAGTGAGAAAAGCCTGGGTAGTGATTTGACTCATCATCAGCATGGCCTGCTGGCTTTTTAATATTTGGGGTAATTTTCTGCACTATTGCCTCAAGTTTCAGACCTCTTCCTTTCCTGGGAGGTAAAGCCTTAGTACTGGTGCTTGATGGAGACAGAGGTTGTGAAAAAGCATTCTCTTTGAGCAAAGGGGACGAGAGCCTGGAACATGGGACATCTGAGCTGGAAGAGTCATCTTCATGGTGAAGGGTGGAGTCGGACTGAGCCCCAGGGGAGTGATGTGAATTTGTGGCAGCCCTCTGCTGAGACGCATCCTGGTGTAGCCTTTTGGCGGGAATAGGAGAGATAAAAGAACGAACTCTCCTTCGCAACATAAGCGGATTTGTGTCTCCAGAACCTCCAGCTTTAGTCTGACGCTGCACCTGTGGCTGCGTGGAGTTCATATCAGCAGATGGTTTAGTGGAAATCGGAGGAAGGGGCGGGCAGGTATGTTTGGCTTCCTCTGGAGCTGCTCTGGACACTTCATGTTCAGCAGCACTTTGGCCATGACTTACTTGTGGAGAAACGAGGCTGTGTGAGGTCACTGGAGAGGGGAGAGGAGGAGGGGGAGGTGGTTGTGTTCTGTAGTAGGAGTCTGCCTCCATCATTACATTTCCTTCTCTTCCAGAGTGTGTTGATTCCCACATTTTCAAATCAAAGAAAGCACTCTGATGATGGAGTGAAGGTTTGGTTGCATGTAGCTCACCTGGCATGTCCGTTTGGGGGATCATCCTCGGCCTCTGTTCTGATTGGCTGACCTTGTGTCTTCCCGGAGAAGAACCAGGCTGCATCACCATCTCCTTTGATGGCCTGTTCATTGCTTTCACCCACTCACTCATGTCATGGGGGTGATGAGGGGGGCCACGAGGGTGAGCATACATTTGAAGTTTGTTTGTTGATGGCGTCGGAGGGGACAAGTTATGATATGGATGGTGGGAGGGGAAATGGGGGTTACTGCGTGGCATCATATTTCCTTCTCTTGTATCTCCATATCGATATGCAGGAAAACTGCTGCTGCTGCCAGTTGATAAATCAACACCATGAAGATAGGACTGATGCCTTGAGGGTGGAGATAAAGGATGAGTGCTCATTGGATGAGTGGGCAAGGGTGTAACATCGGCATTCCCTCGTTTAAAGGGGTCGGTATTCATTAAAACAGACGAGTGAACAGATTTGGAATGGTACTCCACTTCAGCCTCCTTAGCTCTACCACTGCCATGATGATCAGTTTGTAAACCCGGAGCCTTCAGCTCAGTCTCTTTTGAAACTGCTTCAATTTTAACCACCTGTTTCTCTCCAGTATCCTTCTTACTCAGATCATTGGCTGCTGCTAGTGAGGAAAATGGCTGTTGAATCACAGAGGCTCCACTCTTTTTCTCCCGCTCTCTCTCTCTATCGCCCTCCCTGTCCCTCTCTGGTGTGCTGCGTCGGTTTGGCGACACATCACAGATGACAGAGCGCCGCTCTGATGGGGCTAATATGGAGCCTGATGATTTTTGAGGCTCTCTTAGACCAACGCTGCCTGTTATTGGCTCTGGCTCTTGCAGAAGGAGCTCTTGCACAGCAGAGGGTTGGGTAGGCACATGGGATGATGCTTTTCTCTGTGGTAGAGAATAGTCGGCTAAGTTTATATGTTTTGGTGGAGGTTGCAGAGACTCTGTAGGCCGTGGTAAATTACCCTCTGCCACGACCACTTCAGGCTTTCCTGCATTTTGTGATATCTTAGTATTGGAAACTTCTGACTTCACTGAGACCTGAGGATCTGCTTTAAAGTCAGGCTCTCTGCCATGCCTCTGGTTTGGATGTGGGGGCTTTCCAGTGCTAGACATCTGGGCAGAATGAGCTGAAGGTTCACTGGCTCCACTTTGCACCCTCATATTTTCACTAATGCTATACGGGTGTCTGGTTTGTAACTGCTGGTGAACATGGAGATGAGCAGGAAATGCTTGTTCTGCTCTGCCATACCGTCTATCTATATTGTAACCTTGAAGCACCTCTTGTAAAAGGCTTGGAAATTGCTGCATTTGTGAATCATCGTGACCTTTAGGTCCTGCTACTTGCCCTCTCTTAACCAAAGCCTCTACTCCTGAGCTAATATCTTTTGGATGCACAGGGCCGTAACCAATTTGCGACTGCTGGTACCCCAAGAATCTGGAATTTGATTCCATCAAACTGGCAGGGCCAGCCCTTCCTCTGTTCTTCATTGATAAATCTGAGCCATATGTTGATTCCGGGTGGCCATATTTATGTGCTCCGGACTGGGGAGGATTTTGAGGTCGTCCAAAATTGGATTTCTGGTGCAGGGAAGAATATATACTCAGATCTACCCCTTCCTCTCCATTATGGCTGCATGACTCTCTTAAGTACGAACGTGACTGTTTCTCTTCTATGCAGTTGTCTTGAGGATGTTTGCTTTTCTCCGTGTGACTTCCCTCAGACCACGGAGAAACAATCACACCAACACTGCTGGCACTCTGCTGTTCCTCAGATGCGTGCTTTTCTTCCCTCTCATTACTGTGTAATCTGGATGCGGTGCGTAACCTATTTTCCCTCTCCTGACCATTTTGTGTATTGACTTCTCCGTCCCCTTGCATCGGGGTACTGCCCTTTTCAGTTTTCTCACTTGTGCCTTCACTTTCTTTTTTGATGCCTTCATTTTTAATTTCTGGGGCATTCTTATGGCCGCCTCTGTGGTCGTTATACGTTAAACAAGGCTCGGAGACACAATTTGGCTGGGGCAGGGGAATACTGGAGGAGGTGGATGAGGAAACTGGAGGTGTTGAATGTGCAGTGGGGCCCAATTCTGAGGACTTGCCTTCAGCAGATGGAGATGATGATAGAGAGGCGGCATGAGCTTCATTTGCCTTTTTTTCAGAGGAAAGTGTGTCTTTTGGCAATGAATCAGATGTGACCATTTTAACAACTGATGACTGTCCAGTCTGTGCTGAAGTCTGAGATGGAGGACGATAGCCGGTTGATTCAGATCCACTGCTGGCACCACTCATCTGCCTCATTCTCCTAAGTTCACCCTCAGAATGCTGCTCGTCACGATCCATCTTGGTCCCTGATGAGTCTCCTACTGACATCAATGATGAGTCTTCATCGGCACCAGCGTCTAAACTTGCACCATCACCAATCCCCGCTGCACATCCTTCTTTAACCGTACTAGTGCTTGAGGCGGCACTTGCATTTCGACTCCTGGGTTGTGATGGTGGTACGCCAAGTGATGCCTGTTGTGCCTGCCCCACTTCTCTCCCCTTCTTCTGTGAAAGCACTGTGTCCGTGAGAAGCATGTGCTGAACTGTGTTTGGTAAATTGGCTACTTGTGAGCTCAAGGCATTAAGACTATTCAAGCCAGAATCCTGCATTTTGTCATGCGGTGAAGATGAATAAACAGAAGAGATTTCCTCTCGACATCCCATTCCTGTGACTAGACCAATTTTATTTCGGCCTGTTGGAAGAAGATTGCTTCCTCCGACTGCGTTCATGCTGTGAGCTTTATGACTGCCACTGCTACCACAACTACTAATGCTGCCATTTGAGTTGGGTGTGGGACTTAACTGAGGCATGGTCTGCAATAACCTACCCTGAGCATGGCTGCTACGGGAGTTGGATATAGAAGGATGTGAAGGACCATGACCTGAGGGGTTTCCATGTACCTCTGAGACACTCATCAGTGGGGAAGGGGAGGAGCTACAACTAGGGGAGTGAATCGCAGAGGCAGCTGGAGAGGGGTTGGATATTGGGCTGAAATTCTGGTTAATTTGGGTTTGGTGAGCATTAGTGTGGAGTGGTGATTTGGCTGTTTCTTGCGATACTGCTTGAGGTAAACTTTGATTGGAGGCTTGATGAAGTTTAGCATATAAAGATCCTGGAGAAGGGCCCTGGTGCTGCATCTTGAGTGAGTTGTCATAGCCCACCCCTAAATTGTGCTGTGTGTTGCGATGCTGTAGTGTGGCTTGCTTGAGGAGGGAATGTGTCTGTGGAGAGTATCCAGGATAATTTGAAGCATGGTAACTCTGTTGAACATTTTCCATTGGCCCCACATTGTTAGCAGCAACTGAACTGGAGATTGAATTTGAACTGGAGTTAACACTGGGAGAGGTGTTTACTTTGCGATCAAAGCCAGTGTTAGCAGCCCCATCAAGATATCTCTGTGGAGGGGGGCTGTACATTCCTGATGACCCTGTGGATGGGCCACCCTGTGGGGAGTAGTGTGAGTACTGGGGGGTCATTCTGTGTCCAGAATGTGGATAGCTTCGATGCTGCTGTCCATGGTGGACAGCTGGGAAAGTCTGCCCATGCTGGCGGTGCTGCATTTGAGAGCCTGGTACTGACTGCATTGCAGGACTCTGAGTCATACTGAACTGATGAGAAGGAGAGAACGCTCCAGCACCAGCACCTCCACCTGATCCCGCACTGGAGCCATAGTCTACTGGATATGGTGACATCAGACCAGGTGATGATGCAGAGGCAGATCCAGCATGCCGGTACTGGTGAGGTATATGTCCATCAATATTAGGGTACCCAAAACCGGCCCCATAACCAATGCCGCCCCTTCTATGCCTGTCCTTTCCACCCATTGAAAAATAATAATCCATGACATCCTTCCTGTAGGGGTTGTTAGTGTTCCCACTGTGAATGCTACCCTGTGTTGTAGTTGGTTCTACAGACCCTCTGCTTCTAGCACTGTATGCGAGCATGTGGCTGGCTTGAGGCGGGTGGTGATGGCCTCTGTGCAGGCTCTGCTGTTGCATCGCGGCGTAATCATCAGTCATCCTTGGGGATATCTGCAGATCTGCTGGCTGAGGGGGATATGGAGGTCCTCCGCCACCCCTCCCACTGAACCCCGGGTGTAAGGAGGGGGGAGCTGGACTGTTAGAAAAATTCTGCATTGTTTTCCAAGTTTAGGTCAAAAATGGGAATACTGGTTGAAGTCCAAACCAGGGAATGCCTCTGATCAGAAACTGGAAGGCTTATAGCAGTAACCATACATGACAAGAAGAGAGACTATGGCCTGGCAGTGGAACAAGGAAAAAAATCCAACAAAGACTTCAAGATGAGGAATATATATATCGCAGATGTTAAGATCACTTGTTTGTAGCACAGAATGGATAGGGACACTTACAGATGTTGATTTTATCGATATGAAAAGGCCAAATGGTGAAAATCTTATTCTTTAACGGGATGATAGATGGTTTATAATCTTTTTTTTTCTTTTGTTTTTAAATGTAATATAAAATGGAACTCCCCCCCCTCCCCAATAAAAGATATGTATTGAAGCAGGTTTCTACTGCAGACCAATACCAGAGAAAAAGTGTACAGTCATTACCAAGAATGAACTTGGCACTGAGCAGGCAACGATATTCTGGACCAAGTGGAGCATCACAACGTGTGATACTCCGTCTCAAATATGCTTACATGCACAGAGTCACAGCTCAGTCAACCAGAGCTATGTAAGGGTTAAAGTGGGTGGTGATCCAAGAAAATCTTTTGCAAAAAAAAAAAAAAGAGAGAAAGCTTCAATAAAAATATTGTGGCCGTGTCCCAACACAGCAATCCTTCAGTCTGTCAACAAGTGTCCCAGGACTTGACTCACACTTGAAGGAGATGAAAACTGCAGTAACTTGATTCAAAAGGTCTGAAAACAGACCCTCAGTGAACACCCGTAGAGCCAAACCCTCCATTGATATTCTCATCAGCTCGTGGATGCAGACTGTAATGCTTTAGGAGATGTTTTTTTTCTTTTTCATTCCCTTTCAGATGCATGTTTTATTCCATGTGGGTTCCGTCACACCGTAGACGTTTATGGTCCCTAGTCACTAACTGTTCTTTCTTTGTGTTCAGATTCTTCTTGGTGCTCTTTCGTATCTTCTGCGTGTAGTTCTTACCTTTGTTTCTCTGTCTGTCAACCATAGAACAATTCTACCTAGTTCCTTGGCAACAATTTCCCAAATGAGGGTAATCCATTAATCCCACTTAAGGCTCAGTCAATTCAAGCTCCTGATTCTGGTTTATCCGCAATATTTCCAAGCAGGAAACTTCGTTTTTCCAGGATTCCTTCACCAGACACTTTCACAACTCTGCAAATATATATAAAAAAAGAAAAGAATGTTAGCATTAAAAAATTTAAGGTGCAATTTATCTTCTGTAACTTGTGATGAAACGCTGTTGTCTCATAAACTAATTACAACGAAAAATACTCTGTGGGCATAAAATTATGTTAAACACTGAGGTGGGCTGGTTTAATATTCATTTCTTGGGAGTATTTCTAATCCAGCAATTCAATTTCAACAATTTATAAGCAAATTAAAACAAATGGACCAATTGATTTACAAATAATTAAATTAGTTTAGGGTAATTATTTCAAGACTCCAAATTTCTGCGGCTGCCTTCCTTGAAAAAGAAAAACTTAGTGCTGAGCTACGATCCCATATTTCAGATCCCACCCCAATCATGCAAATAGATTCAACCCCACCGACAATAACAATAATAACAATTCTGCTTCAAAGTTGAATACACTTCTTAGTCAACTCCTTACTTCTCTACTTAAAAGGCTTTCTGGCATGATATCAAATCTCCTCCGTTAATGTGGGTCTCCTTACTGATAACCGAGAGGAATGATGGACAGAGAAGTGGGTTACTGGTAGCGGGGATAAAAAAAAACTATCGTAGGCAAGGCCACAAATACTACTTCATATCTAAACAAACAACCTCATGGATCCAAGAGAGAAGCAGCCCACCCCCAAACGCTCTACAAAGGAACTAAAAGTCATTAACTTAAGTGGAATTAACTTGTTTTTATGGGCAATAATTGCTACGGTTGATAATTAAATGGATTACGCTACATTTATGGGGTCAATGCCCATAATTGCCACATGAGGCATCTATTATCTGCCTGAGAAAGGTAATAAAATGGCAAATGAGTCAAACCCAACTCTGGGTGACTTGCGGTAGTGTGGACGTACTGCGAGTGTCACAATAAGAAGGCTTCAATCCTTCTGGTTATAACTGAAACGATAAGTCATGACATTAAAACCACATGCCTAATGTTGTGTTGCTGCCAAAACCACTGTTTGATGCGGATGAGTGTTCTGACAAATATCTACTAGAACTTCTTTCATCAATCTGTGCTACAGTAGCTCTTCTCTGGACTTGGACTTCGCTTCTCATGTTCACCAATGAACCCGTCCTTGAACCAATGCAGACCGGGATTACCCAACAACCGGTTCTGAAGATGATCGGACCTCGTCTCCTGGACATGACAATTTGGCCTTTGTTAAAGAAGCTCAGATCCTTACGCTTATCCATTTCTTCAACTGTTTACTCACAGCCCAATACATATCCCACCCACAGACAGGAACCACTGCAAGAACACGATGTTGTCCTGCCTTAAGCTGTCCGTTGTTATAACGACATGGTTGTATGGGTGAAACTGATTATTCAGATCATTGGTGTGGTTTCATTCTTGTCAAAAGAGTTGTGTCCAAGCACAAAGAGAGCCAGTATAGAAAAGAAGAGGGCTGGTGTTAGCCTGTGAATGAAACATGCTGCGTGTAAATCTAGTACGGGTCAAAGCTGAAGGTATGCCTGCTAAGTTAGAAGGACATTTAGTGATGTCCATATCTTGATGACTAATTAATCACAGCAGCTCAATGTTCAGCAGCAGCAGCATTAAAACAGGCTGTCAGCAGGTCAATCAATGCACGGCTGCCTCTCTGATACCAGCGCTGTTGTTTACCGATGCTCTGTCAGATTTAGTCCGCCCAGATTGTCCCAAAACAACTGTCCTTCAGTAAAACATTCCTGAAGGCTCCGGCGCTAACAGCCAGACATACGCAGTCCAGTTAGCTCTCCTTTAGCTCCAGAGAGGTGAGCTAACTGAACCTCTCATCAAACATCAACTCGCCGCAGACCGTGGAAGCTAGCTGGCTAGTTAGCATGCTAGCCAGCTCGCTAATTAACGTTTATTCCGTTCTTAGCTAAAAAAAAAAAAATGGTCGCTGTGGCAGGCTAACGGCGGGCTAACGGCTCCGGGCGGACAGGCAGCGGCTAGCTACAAAAGAGAGGTGATTAGGTGCAGATGTTCCCCCTCACTCATCCTCTGGGGCTGGGACTAAACGGGTTAGCTAGCATAAATAAGGCATACTGGCATAGAGCCGTGGAGCGGGGCTGCATCCGTGGCTTTTCATCACGCAGACTGACATCAGTCCCGAGTAAATCCAGCTAACGACAGGCAGGCTAGCTGGAAGCATACCTGAAGACGGAGCTCCGCCAGGCCCCTCCAGCTCTCAAAGGCTGTTTTGTGACAATCCCGCTGCTGTGGCAGGAAACCCCAGTCTAGAGTCGACTGCTCCGCCGCTTCTCCCTCACCCTCTCCGGTCCAGACAGCCCCGACCAGCGGCGGCGGAGTCGGGGGGGTGGGGGGGCCGTCACGACACTCAGATCCCGAGCCTTTCTTCCACTCTCCCCTTTTTTCCTTTTGTCCTCACCTCCAGAAACGATGAGCGCAGGAGAAGCACAATCGGGGTGCCTGTAGGTCCCGTAAGCAGCGAGGGTCCATACACCCCTCCCCTCTCGTTCCCTCGCCTCCTCTCTCCCTCTTTCACTCACCGCCTAGGTGATTCCACCTATATCGGGCTACAATCACGCACGTTGCCATCTCACGAGCACACCGAGATCTCCGTTTCCGTCACCACATAGCAGCCGCATGTCCTCATCAGCAGCTCGACATGTTCGCTTTCCTGTTAGACCTCTCGCTGTTTTTTTTTTTTTTTCTTCTTGCAACAGAAAGACCGCCTTGAAAAAGCACACACACACTCATATTCCTGCACCCCCTCCCTCATCTCTCTCCATCACCCCTCGAATCCCCTCCCTCTCTGAAAAACCTTTGGCTATTTCACTCATTACATCTATTGCTGCCTTCAACTCTTAAGACTGTAGTTACACTGCAGTAAGAGAGGTCTTCTTCTGAGAGTCTGGGCTCAGGGTTTAATCACAGCCCCTTTGTTCTTATTCCATGTGTGGTGAGAACGAACCAGGGCATCTTCTGCACAAAGGCAGAACGGAGAGAGTTGAATGGAATGAGAGGCTGCGTCTGAAATGAATAAGTCAGTAATAGATCAGAAATAGCCCGTGAGCAAAAAGCAGAACACCTGATGAGAGGAGGAGAAGATTGCGGTGCCACAGATGAAGCATGTCCAGTCATCTGGTGGAGACTCTTTGTATGCATGGTGCAGCTATGTTGTGGTTTTTTCAACGATAGAAAGTCACTAACATCAGTAGAATAACATCCGGTCGTTGGTTAAAGCTTGACACAATAAACTCATGGTCAGGACAACAATGGAGGTGTTACCGCCGGAATCCTTTCCCCATCATGTGTATTGTCTCCGTCAGAGCTGATGTGTTCTCACACAGGGCCAGTGGGTGCAGTGAGGACCCACTCACACTCACCTACCGCTATAATCATGTGCCCTATGCCCCCCATCTTTGATGCTATACCTGAAATGTACTGCCGTGTGTTATACACCACATGTTCACTCAGACACACGCACGCATGCAATTACAAAATCCAATCAAAATGCCCAAATGTATGCACAAACACAGACGCAGTCACTCGCTTAACCTGCCAAACCTGAGAACAAAATCTCCGTCTCTAAACAACAGTTGAATGCATTTCATTCCCTTGCAGATACGTGTCTATTTCTATCGTAGTTGCCATAGCAACTGCATCACAGAGCCTTAACTGTGGATAATTTTCAAGCCACGTATCTACAATTGCTTTTTTACATGTTCAATTTCACGCAGAGTCTTTCAGGCTGGTTCAAATCACCCGCTGAGATGCACACACTCTCTCCATCACGGACAAAGTCAGAAAATCTTCCAAAGAGTGATTGTAGAGGACAACTAGTTTGAAACACACTCTCCACATGTGTTTATGACACACACACACACACACACACACACACACACACACACACACACACATACACACATGCACACAGTCCTGTTGAACTGTCACCTCTATTATGACGAAGTTTGATTTTTTTTTTCTTTTACAGAAAATGCATAATTGCCTGCGCTGACCTGCTGTGACCTCAGTACCGGACGGGTGATTCTCACGCTTCCATTTTCTCTCTTGAACGTCCGTTATGTGTAAATATTTCAATTTTCTGGTCGGCCTGCAGAAAACCCTAAAGCCACTTTTTTTTCATATTGATTGAAAATTCAAAATAAGAGAGTAACTTTGAATCCATAACTTGTATCAGCCATTTATTCATGCATTCATGCTCTTTCATGCATTCATGCATTCATGCATTCATGCATTCATTCATTAGTGCGTTAATTCCTTCATGCATTCATTCATGCATTCCTTCATGCATTCATTCATGCATTCCTTCATGCATTCATTCATTCCTTCATGCATTCCGTCATGCATTCCTTCATGCATTCATTCATTCATTAACTACTGAAAATATCTTGATTCATGGAGGTGAACTGAACCCATGCTGGTTTGGTTTCTTGTATGGAATCAGGCATTTTCTGTTTCAAACGATTAAATATAACAATGACAATTTTACGTGACGTTTATATGACAGGAAACGTCCCTCGCTTGTAACGCGGCATGTCCCTGCTGGCGGCGGCTGCCATGATGTCTATCCTCTCCGGCGCGGTTCCTGCTCATAAAGAATGCATCAAGTGTTCTTTCATAAAGACTAAGTTGGCTACATTATGTTTAATACCTTCACAATTGCGGAGTCCCATGTGACCCCGGCTGTAGACTTTGGAGCTCCACAGACAAGACAACACAATCTGGATTTCCTGCATCCTGACACCCTCAGAGGAACTTTACCCAGAGGCTCCATGGAATACGTTGATCTAGCTCCAAATGAAACGTCCTTGAAATCTCAAAAGAGAACAAAAAGACATTTTGCGTTGTTGTGAATGTCTACATAGAAATCATTTTAACGTGTTTAAATGCGTCTGCTTTTCTTCTGAATGTCTTCAGGCCTGAAATGCTGTTAAATGTGAGGTTTGTGCTACGGATTATTACTTACCTGAGGATGGAGCAGCCATTGACACCTCCGGACTCGCTGCCGTTATAGCAACAATAACACGAATGAAACCTTTTTCTGCTGATAAACGTTGTTGTTGCCCCACATCAAGATGGTTTTGGGTTTGGGATCTCGACCCACATTCTCCCCATATCTGCAGTGAATCTTCCTCACGTTGACTCAACTGACTGTAGAAATTACTGTAAAAAAAGCGACATTACAGACGATAACATTCAAAAAAGTCACTCTCCGAGGGTACGAGTGAGAATAAATGAGTGACAGAGAAGCAAGTTAGAGAGGTAGACAATATGTATTAGAGCGGCATGACAGCAGTGATGGGTTCAAAGTTGAGATGGAACTGCATCAAGGATGGGCTCTTAACCCCCATTTGTTTGCTGTCGTGATGGATATGCTGACAGATGACGGACCGCGATGTTGGTGGAGGACATTGTCATCTGTTGTGAGAGCAGGGAACAGGTGGAGGTGGAGGTATGCTCTGGAGAGAAGGGGAATGAGGGTCAGTGGCAGTGAGAAGAATATATGTATGTGAATGAAAGTTAGGCAGGAGGTGGTGAGGATGAAGGAGTAGAGGTGGAGAAGGTGCAGGAGTTTCAGGACCTGGGTTCGACTGTTCAGAGCAAAGGGGAATGTGGAGAAGAGGCGAATAAGCGAGTGCAGGCAGGGTGGAGTGGGTGGAGAAGAGTGTCAGGAGTTATCTGTGACAGAAGATGTGCAGCAGGAGTGAAGGGAAAGGTTTCTAGGATGGCGGTGAGAGCAGCTCACCTGGATGGTTTAGAGACGGTGGCTCTGACCAGAAGACAGGAGGCGGAGCTGAAGATGAAAAAAATACTGTAAAAGAAAAAAAAAGGCTCCAGTAAAAGACGTTTAAATTCAAATCAGTAAATCACAATGTAGATATGGTGAATTATTTTAAATAAATAAACAGTAAATAACTTCACTATTTATGGGCAGATGTTTTATCTGTTTTTTGCTAAATGACTGTTAAAAATATTCCTTTTTAACAGTGTGGCCTCCAACATCCTGCAAGGATACGCTCTATAGGAGATTATTCATGGTTTGTTTTTAATATTTATAGCGACATGTTTGTATAAAAGGTTACTTCGCGATTAAAAAAAAAAAAACATCTGCAAAGAAAAGTATTGTGTCCATCTGCATCCAGCAGCGCGTGAGCATCCAAACATCAGGGACTTGCAGTACCCTTTAATGACCACATGGAGTCAGAGTCACACAACGAACACGCTGCCGTGATGCCCGGAAGGTGGCCTCGGATTGAAGCAGGGCTCTTAATAAGATGAAGAATAGCTCTTGTTTCATTTCAGTCTGAAATCTCTCCTCATCATTTCCTTTGAAGTGCTCGCCTTTAAAGTTATGGCTCGCTGCAATCTCTCTGTGTTTGATCTCTTTTTCATCTGGACATGGACATTAAGTGTTCTAACAGGAGAATGTACCCAGCTTTGATGATGGATCGCTGCAAACCGGGTTCTGAGGACACAGAGGGATGAGATGGTGAACTTTGACCATCTCAGCGGAACTCGTCTGGATCAAAGGGGTATGATGCAGCCCAGCTGAAATTAAGCTCGCGACGGCTCTAAATCTGCAACCTTAAGTCTGACGATGCAAAGCCGAATCTCCCTAAATTGATCCATGTGTTCCCTCGGTCCGGCACCATTTCTGTAATAACTTCCATCAGACCAGAGATGTTTCAGTAAACTGGTGAGTGAGTAACAGAAAAGCACACATTGCTTCTGCTCCACATACATGAAGGTGTGACGTTGCTTCTGTGTCATCCTTTGGTTGTTCATGCAAACATGAGTGACCCGATCCAAAGGGATTCTCGCTGTTGGTACCAGTGGCCCGAAGGGGGCAGCCTCTCCCAGCATCCTTTGTACTCAGGTTAGCTGCAACAGACTCTTCGTCTCCTAGCAACCTCAGGGCCTTGCCTCCAATCACTACGGATACCGGCAGAGAGATGGAGAGAGAGGGTGTGTGTGTGTGTGAGTGTGAGTGTGTGTGTGAGTGGGGCATGAGGAGAGGAGGCTGGCTCGGATTCTGCATCCTAAGCAGCAGAACCCAAAGTGTGTGAGGGTTGAAAGTTGATATTCCAGCGCTTGATCACGTTTTGAATCATGCAGCAAAGGGTTTCTGGGACATATTGAGATCATAATTCATTCTAGTCATATTACAGAACGTAGTAAAGTGGAGGAGAGCGATGGGCCCCATTAAGCTCCTTCGTCTTCGGGGTCCCCTTTGCTATGCCTCTACGGTTCCTGCTCCCTCGTCCCTCAGCAGCTCTCCTGGTTCACCCACCTTCTCCTGCAGCACATTAAATCTGATGGGTCCATCATCATCATGGCCGTTTTGTCCTTGTGACTCATGGCAGGCCCCTTGTGCTTTATTACTCCTCTCCTCCTCGGGGGGTTCGTCTTCGTCTGTGCTCCTGTCACACACACAGACACAAATAAACTCACATGCACACAGGACAGTCTTACATTCCATCACACACGTCACACACATTTACTAACTCCTGCAGACGCCTCACACGAAGCCCTACTACATCCTGGGTAGATGTTACCCCCACGGAGCGCTCTTTGGACACACGCCCCCACATGCTTGTCACTCACCGTCACAGCGCACACACTTCCACACTCCTCGCGTGGTGCACAGTGACCTTAGACACAGGCTCTCCTCCCCCCAGTGGTGGCTGTCATCCCAGGATACGCCGCACGGAGACACGCATCACAGGCTTTAGTCAAGAACCCCGAGCCGTGTCCCGCGTCAGGCGGATTCTCTGCAGGAGCCGCCGGAGTGAGAGCTGACGGGTGATGCGCTACTCATAACAAGCAGCATATGACCCATTAAAACCAGTACGGGACAGAGGGTGTAGGGAAAATCCTGCATGTAAGAATCATCTGAAGTGAAGGTTTTAGGGGCCCCACAAATTTAAACATGCTGGACCAGCTGATCTGGACTGGATCCAGATCAGACAGTGATTGTGGTTTTATGGGGATGTGTCATTTGTGTCTGAGCGTTGTGAGCATTATCCCTAGAGCCCACCGAACTCAGCCAGAGCCCACCGAACTCAACCAGAGCCCACCGAAATCAACCAGAGCCCACCAAGTTCAACTAGAGCCCACGAAGTTCATCTAGAGCCCACGAAGTTCAACTAGACCCCACCATGTTCAACTAGAGCCCACCGAGTTCAACTAGAGCCCACCATGTTCAACTAGACCCCACCATGTTCAACCAGACCCCACCATGTTCAACTAGACCCCACCATGTTCAACTAGACCCCACCATGTTCAACTAGACCCCACCATGTTCAACTAGACCCCACCGAGTCTCCAATGAACTGTCAAGTTCTTTTTGTTTATTCCTCTTTACATACAGATAGACAGGCAGGCAGACATGCAGGCAGACACAGAGACAGACAGGCAGGCATCAGACAGGCAGGCACACAGACAGGCCGGCACACAGACAGACAGACAGACAGACAGACAAACAGACAGGCACACAGGCAGATAAACAGACAGACAGACAGACAGACAGGCACACAGGCAGATAAACAGACAGACAGACAGACAGACAGACAGACAGACAGACAGGCACACAGGCAGATAAACAGACAGACAGACAGACAGACAGACAGACAGGCACACAGACAGACAGACAGGCACACAGACAGACAGAGGTAATAAATACAGAAGGAACAATGATATAACATGAGAGATTGTTTCTTTTCATGGACATTTATTTTGTGATCACCTCGTTTGACTCCAGTTTATGTAGAACATTTAAATGAATGTATGTGTGTATTTAATTAAAAGTAACTATATTCCATTATGTTCTGATCTTATCTGGGCCACTGGTACCCCGTTCTCATTCTGTCACTACTCAGAGCTGGTGATCACAGGTCCGATATCGGGAATCTGAATCCGGAGCTTTGTCTCCACGTCACCGATACACCATCACTACTGACACCTGCCAATCACCAGCCAGAAGCTCCAGGGTTTCCAGTCAACCATGGACTCAGATTTGGAGTATATGATCAATAAAGGAATGTATTAATATTATTAGTGTTGGGAATCAGCCTTATATAAATAAAGATTGATTGATATAAGACCTAAGACCGCCATGGGATCAGCCAGGGATGGATGTAAGGATGGATGTGTGGACGGATGGATGGATGGATGGATGTGTGGATGGATGAATGAATTGATGGATGTGTGGATGGATGGATGTGTGGATGGATGGATGGATGTGTGGATGGATGGATGAATTGATGGATGGATGTGTGGATGGATGTGTGGATGGATGTGTGGATGGATGGATGGATGGATGGATGGATGGATGGATCAGCTGTGTGGTTCAGTGGTCCTGAGTTGAGTTAAAGACGATCCAAGTCGTCCCTGAGCTCTTCCTTCCTTTCTCTCTTTGTTTTTTCCTGTCCGTCTGTCTTTCTGTCTGTCCGTCTGTCTTTCTTCCTGTCCATCTGTTTGTCCGTCTGTCTTTCTTCCTGTCCGTCTGTCTTTCTGTCTGTCTGTCTGTCTGTCCGACTGTCTTTCTTCCTGTCTGTCTGACTGTCTTCCTTTATGTCCGTCTGTCTTTCCTTCTGTCCGTCTGTCTTTCTTCCTGTCCATCTGTTTGTCCGTCTGTCTTCCTGTCCATCGGTCTTCCTGTCCGTTTGTCTCTCTCTGAGAACCACCAGCCTTGAATCCTCATGGAACTCTTTGCTTAAACACTCGGCGTTCGTCTGAAAGTACATCCTGTGCTTCTTGAAGCTCCAACAGCCTCACAATCAGACCGTCGTCTGACGACAACTGTTTCAGGACGAGCAGCTTGTTTAAAGTAACTCTGAGCCTCAGAGGAGATGGAGCAGGGAGAGGAGGAGGAGGGAGGAATGGAGTAGGAGGAAAACATGTATATGTGTGCGTTTTTGAGGGATGGATAAAGAAAAAGAGAAAACGCTAGCTGCAGTTGCCGAGGCAACCATCATCTCTGCTCTCTCCTCTTTAACCCTTCCTCTCCGGCGCCTCCTCTTCACGCTCCCTGTCTTTTACCATCATTGCCATCTCTCACTCGTCGATGTCCTATCACTCCATCTGTCCCTTTCTTTATCTTCACACAGCTCTCCGTCTCTCCTTCGCCCCGTGACTCTTTCTCTCATGGCAATAGAAAATGTTGATTTGTGAGCTATTCAGCGCCGCTGTCGTCTCCACGATTCTTCCTCTCGTTGTCACACCTGTCGTTCCGTCGGCAATCATGAACTTCGTAACTCTGAATCCTTCCGAGCCGGAGAACAGAAAGAGTTTGGACCGAACGGCGTTCCAGAGAATCACCGTTTTCACTGCTGGATGATGTGAAAACTCAAACAGGTTAAGCATGAAGGTGGCTGCAGCACTGTAGGAGAAAGAAAGGCTGCAGAGCTGAGAGCTCCTTTAGACGGACATTCAGTTTCAGATTTTAGATCTGGAGTTCAGAGAAATATTCACATCTGTATTCAGAACCGTAAGGAGGATGTTTGTACGGAAAAAAAAAAAGGTCAGGCCAACTCTCTCAGCGGCACTCCTCAGGCCTCTTAAGTTTAAATTCAACTTTAATTCTAAATGTTGTGGGGGCTGTGAACATGTAGCCTCCTGCAAGAACCTCCTTCTGACACTTGATCACAAGTGTGTAAATGAAGACGAAAATATTAAGGAGATAATTTGATATTTTAAAAAATATGCAAAATGTCCTTTTTGGCAAAGATAATTCTCATGTCTGTCCACTAATGATGAAGCTGCTAGCCAGTTAGCTTAGCTCACCGCTAAAACTGGATATGGAGTTAAAAGTGGAAAGGGGGGGGGGGGGGGACAGAGTATAACCTGTAGGTTCAGAGGAATTACACATTAAATCTGTATCATGGAGTGCCAGCTTTATCTTCCCTATCAATCAGACGATCTTGTATTTAATCTCAAACATACAATCTGTGATTCTGAAGTAGCGGCTCATCACTCACTAGAGGTCATCATTAGGATCAACGTGTCAGAAGGAGCAACGCGACATCATGTAATCCCTCTCAGGTGATCTCAGGGGGAGTTTTCACGCCGCTTGAACGGTTTGGCGAACACCTGCCCTCCTGCTTGTGTCCAATATGGTGACCATAGTGGGTGAGACGCAGGCAGCATTCAACACACACTCTCCTTTTTTGGGCTGTTTGGAATCGTACCTCTGGATCTTAGAGCGATCTACATATTGACCTTCTTGTTAGCAAGGTTGAATGTGGAGGTACAGGATTTGAGACACAGCATTAGATTGGACGTGTAAACACCAAACATCACCAGACAATCTGGGCAACATTCACACAAACATTCACACAAACATTCATACAAACATTCACACAAACATTCGCTCAAACATTCATACAAACATTCACACATACATTCACTCAAACATTCACTCAAACATTCACACAAACATTCACACAAACATTCACACATACATTCACACAAACATTCACACAAACATTCACACATACATTCACACAAACATTCACACAAACATTCACACATACATTCAAACAAACATTCACACATACATTCAAACAAACATTCACACATACATTCAAACAAACATTCACACAAACATTCACACAAACATTCACACATACATTCACACAAACATTCACACATACATTCAAACAAACATTCACACATACATTCACACATACATTCACACAAACATTCACACAAACATTCATACAAACATTCACACAAACATTCACACATACATTCACACAAACATTCACACATACATTCACACAAACATTCACACAAACATTCACACCTACATTCAAATAAACATTCACAAAAACATTCACACATACATTCACACAAACATTCACACAAACATTC
The DNA here is from genome assembly GCA_037951165.1 of Lophius americanus. Taxonomy (NCBI): domain Eukaryota; kingdom Metazoa; phylum Chordata; class Actinopteri; order Lophiiformes; family Lophiidae; genus Lophius; species Lophius americanus. The sequence continues at coordinate 1,021,877 of JBBDHG010000085.1, read as the reverse complement.
ACACATACATTCAAACAAACATTCACACATACATTCACACAAACATTCACACAAACATTCACACAAACATTTACACAAACATTCACACATACATTCACACAAACATTCACACAAAAATTCACACAAACATTCACACAAACATTCACACTGATGGAGAAACCATTGGGAGAAACCTGGGGTTCAGTATCTTGCTGAAGGACACTTGGAGATGCAGAGGTGAGGGAATGAACCACCGAACATACGACACCTTCCATGAATGACGCTCTACCTCCTGGGCTACAGACAACTTCACATGAGGTCAGTTTTATAAGACTGCCCTTTAAAAAGATTGTTTGTCCATCCGATCCTCCTGGATAGAGTAGTGGAAGACAGGTTAAAAAAGGAGGTGACAATCTGTGAGCGGCAGGATGGTTTCCTGCCAAGAAGGATCAGTACAGATGTTTGCTTTCAGAGTGCTGATGGAGAAGTACAGAGAAGGAGGTGCTCTGTGTCTTTGAGGATTTAGAGGAGGCGTAAAACAGAGTACAGAGGGAGAAATTGTCGGACTGCATGAGGAAATCTGGCGTGACAGAGACGTATGTTAGATAGGACAGGATATGTATGACAGCAGTGGGGGGAGCAGTAGTCATGGGTGGGTTCAAAGTGGAGGTGGGACTGCATCAAGGATGAGCTCTGAGCTCCTTCTTGTTTGCTTTGGTGATGGACAGGCTGACAGATGAGGGATTAGGGGGTTGGTGGAGGAGAACCTGTAGAGGTGGAGGTATGAGCTGGAGAGAAGAATGAAGGTCAGTCACAGCGAGACAGAATACATGTGTGTGAATGAAAGGGAGCCAGGAGGAAGATGTGTCAGGATGAAGGAGTAGGGGGGAGAAGGTGCAGGTGTTTAAGGACTTGTGATCAAATGTTCAGGACCACATGATTCGGAGCACTCCATCCTGGCTGTACTGAAGAAGCGAGTGCATGCAGGGTGGAGTGGGTGGAGAAGAGTGTCAGTAGTTATCTGTGAAAGATGAGTAGCAGCAGGAGTGAAGGGAAAGATGGTGGTGAGAGCAGCTCTGCTGGATGGTTTAGAGACAGTGGTTCTGACCAGAAGACAGGAGGCAGAGCTGAAGATGTTCAGATGTTCTCTGGGAGTGAGGAAGAAGGACAGGACTTGAAAAGATACATCAGAGGGACAGTCCAGGTTAGACGTCCTGGATACAAAGTCAGAGAGGACAGATTGAGATGGTTTGGTTTAATTATTTATTTATTTCTAAAGTTTTAGTTCTGACCCATGAAGAGGAAGGATAGTGGATCTACTGGTAGAAGGATGATAGAGATGGAGCTGCAGGCAGGTGTAGAAGGGGAGGACCAAAGAGGAGGTTTCGCGATGGGTGAGAGAGGACATGCAGTTGGTTGGTGTGAAAGAGGAAAATGCAGAGGACAGGGTAAGATGGAGAAAGATGATCTTCTGTGGAGACCCCTAAAGGGAACAGCTGAAAGAAGTACAAGAAGGAGAAGACTTTTGACTTTTAACAAACCTTTATTTATGGTACATTAACCTAGATTCTTACATGCCCACTCCGACATGAACAATAATGACAGAAATGTTTCTGCTCACACAAACAAGATTAAAAGTTCAGCACCAGAGAGGTGTCCTCCCCCACTGAACACAGGACCTGTTTGATGGCCCACACTGCTTTAAACCCGACGATGTTGTGGGTCAGTCGGTAGTAAGTGTGTTCCAACCTTAGACAAGCCGCCACCTAACCTTTCAGACTATGGATGGGATCAGTTGGACCCTCTCCCAAATTCTGATTTTTACGGGTTTTCCAAATGGCAAGCTTGGCATTTGCAAAAATAAAATTGATTAGAACCAATGTTTTGCATTTTTTCAGGGTGTATTTAGGTCCAAAAACAAACAGTGGGACAGAGAAAACCTCTCCCAATGCCTCCACCCATCTCTGCAGTAGAACATAGAGACCTGCCAAACGAGGACACGACACCACTAGATGTTCTACATCCTCTGTGTCGGAGCAGAACCAGCAGCCATCCCCTGTGCACGGGTCCAGGTGAGCTCGGTATCTGTTTGTAGCTAGAGCTCCATGTATAATCCTCCACTGGAGGTCACCCATCCGTTTTTCAACTGGAGGCTTATACAGGACCCTCCAGCTGCCTTTAGGGGAAGCGTCTGAGCCAAAGACCCCCGTCCACTTCGACTCCCTGACTCCTGTCAGTGATCGGAGGTTAAGTACTTTGACGCAGCTCGAGTACAGCTGCTTCCCCCCACAAGAGCTGAAAGTTCCGAGCACCGGGGTCCCCAGAGTGAGGAGCCGGTCTCTCCACTCCACCCAGTCACCAACAGCTGGACCCACAGTCAGGGAGGGGAAGACATAACCGTACCTCCCGCTCCACTGATCTGCCAGAGCGCGGCTCCGGGCGAAACCCCTGAGCGGAGCAGGCAGCGACCGGCACACCCCATCCACGAGACCCCGTAGGACTCTCGTTGACCGGATACCCGTCATCTCAGCCAGTCTGTCATCTGGAGTCCCTGTGTGTTGTCCCAGCTTAGTGATCCCAGCTTCAATGAACTTGCTTCTGACGGTTGGCGAGGAAAACACGGTGTTGGACATTAGGGGATTGTTAAACAATGGCTCCTCAAATAGCCACATTCCAGGCAGGGGATCAGTGGGCCGGGAAATGTCCAGGGTCTTCCAGGCGTCCATCACCGAGCTGTAGCAGGTGGTGATTCCCGAAAGGTCACACTCAGATGACCTCATCAGGAATAACTGCTTGTCAAGCTTGAGGCGACCAGCATTCCACAGCAGTGTTCGGGCCACATCCAGCCAAGAGACAGTGCAGCTGTACAGCAGCCGTTGAGCCGCCTGCAGTATGAAAGCCGCGGTTCTGGAGGCAATGTCTATGAGGCCCTGCCCCCCCTCTGCCACCGGGAGGTACAGGACCGATGCACGCACCCAGTGATGACCAGTCCAAAAAAAAGTTCACAAGTAACTTCTGCAGTTGTTCAATGAAGCCCGGTGGAGGAACGAGAACTTTCAGTTTATGCCAAAGAGTCGAGGCAACAAGGTTATTGGTAATCAGAGCTCTTCCCCTGTAGGACAGCTGTGGTAGCAGCCATTTCCATTTAGACAACTTAGCTTGCACCTTTCCCAGCATTCCCTCCCAGTTCTGCCTCTCTATGTCCTCGTTTCCTAAATACAACCTTTAGCCCTCTGGTTCCCCACACAAGGTTCCCTGGGAGAACCGGAGCGTTCCCGACAGTCCAAGGACCTATCAGACACGCTTCACTCTTCTCCCAGTTCACCCTGGCTGAGGAGGCGCTTTCATACAGGGTCAGGCTGTCCTGCAATTCTTGAACATCCCCCTGACCCTGTATGAAGACATTAACATCATCCGCATATGCTGATACAACCACCGGGACCCTTGACTTGGCTCGGGCAGCTGAAGCCCACCCAGCCGGTTCCTCAACCTGCACAGCAGAGGCTCGATGGCCAAGCTGTATAACTGGCCTGAAATGGGGCAGCCCTGCCTGATCCCCCCCCCCTACCGGTACAGGGCAGCTCAGACCTCCCCCCACCTTAATCACACAACAAGAATCACGGTATAGAAGCTTTACCCACGCCAGGAAATGCCCCCCAACCCCAAATGCCTGCAGTGTAGCAAACAGGAAAGAGTGGTCTACACGATCAAATGCTTTTTCCTGGTCAATCGCAACTATACCCGTGGTGATGTCATATAACTTGCACATATCGAAAGTGTCTCTCATTAAAAACAGGTTGTCAAACATTGACCTGTCAGGGACACAGTAGGCCTGATCAGCACCCACCAGCAGGTCAATAAAACCTTTAAGTCTATTTGAGAGAACCTTCAACAGGATTTTATAGTCCGTGCATAATAGGGCCACTGGTCTCCAGTTCTTGAGCAGTGTCAGGTCCCCCTGCTTAGGTATTAGGGAGATCACTGCGCGCCGACAAGAAGCTGGAAGCGTCCCTTTGTTAAGACATTCTTTAAAAACATCAAACAAGTCATGTTGAAGAAGACTCCAGAAGTGTTTGAAAAAGTCACTGGGTATTCCATCCAATCCTGGGGATTTGCCAGAGGACAACTGGGACACAGCAGTGGTCAGTTCCTCCAGAGAGAGGTCAGAGCCCAGGGTGTCACACTCCACTGGACTCAGCTGTGGGAGGTCCTGCAGGAGGTCGGCAGTCGCATCCGCATCACAGACCTCCACCTTAAACAGGTCGGTGTAAAAATCCACAGCTAGCCTTCTCATCTCCGATGGTTCAGCGGTCAGACGTCCGTCCGGTAGACGCAGACAGACAAGATGTTTCCTCTGTGCCTCCGACCTCTCCAAGTTAAAAAAGAAGCTGGTCGGAG